>JAVXUO010001021.1:0-25882 GCA_033065855.1 Escallonia rubra
TAACTGTCAGGATAATGGTGATACTATTTGTAGGAAGCTTGACCGTGTCCTTATTAATGATACTTGGATCTCTAATTTTCCTAAATCTGAAGCGGTTTTTTTTTTTTTTTTCATCTCTGATCATTCGCCTATCCTCGTCCACTCTCTTGTCAAAGTTGACAAGGTGCCCAAGCCGTTTAAATTTTTTGATATGTGGGCCAATCACCATAAATTTTTGCCTCTGGTTGCTAAAGTGTGGGGCACGCCCCTTGCGGGTTGTGCTATGTTCAGGGTTGTCAGGAAGCTTAAGCTGCTTAAGTTACAGCTTAAGGACTTCAATAAAGAACACTTTAGTAACATTTCAGGTAGACTTAATGAGGCTAGGATTTCCTTGGAGTATGCCCAGAGCATGTTAGCGTTGAACCCTCTTGACCCTGTGTGGCGTCAGATTGAAAAGGACAAGCTTGAACTTTTTGCTAGAGTGAGTGCTGAGGAGGAGAGTTTTCTTAAGCAAAAATCTGGGATTCACTGGCTTGATGTGGGGGATAAAAACAACAAATTTTTCTTTAAGTCAGTTAATAAGAGAAGGAATTTCAATAAAATCAGTTCTATTCTTCGATCTGACGGGACTATCCTTGAAGACTCGGATTTGGTTAAGGCTTCGATTGTTGACCATTTTCAGAGTTTGTTGGGAACTTGTGGGTTGGGTCACTATCCGGGTCTGAATGAACTGAGGAACTGGATGTCAAAATCCCTTTCTGATTCTCAGCAGTGTGAGATGGCTCGAGAGGTGTCTGAGGAGGAGATTAAGAAGGTTTTCTTCTCTCTCAAGGATGGTAAATCCCCTGGTCCTGATGGGTATAATGCCCTCTCCTTTAAGAGGGCATGGCATATTGTAGGGGAAGAGATTGTGGAAGCTATTCAGGATTTTTTTGGTAATGGTCAGCTTCTCAAAGAAGTTAACCATACTTTTCTTGTCTTAATTCCCAAAGTGACTAATCCCTCGAGTCTTAATGATTACAGGCCTATTTCTTGTTGTAACACGATTTATAAATGCATAGCCAAAATCATTGCTAATCGTGTTAAGGTGGTGCTTGGGGACCTCATTGATCCTTCCCAGACGGCCTTTGTTGCCTCTCGGAGTATTGCAGATAATATCCTCTTATCTCAGGAGCTCATGCGGAACTATCATCGGGAGGACTTCAGGGTACCTAGATGTGCTATGAAGGTGGATTTGATGAAGGCCTATGATTGTTTGCATTGGGATTTTCTCTTTGATGTTTTGATTTGCCTTAGATTTCCCACGGTTATTAGATGGATCAAAGCTTGTGTCTCTAGCACGAGCTTTTCGATCATCATAAACGGGGAGTCTAATGGTTTCTTTCAGGGTAGGCGAGGTATTAGGCAGGGGGATCCGATGTCCCCCTACCTTTTTGTTATTTGCATGGATGTTCTTGCAGGGATGTTGCAGAGAATAGTAGTTGGTAGTCAGTTTCGCTACCACTGGAGGTGCCAAAAGGATGGCATCTTTCAGCTTGCCTTTGCTGATGATCTCATGCTTTTTTGTCGGGGTGACCTTCCTTCGGTTCAGGTCTTGAAACATGGGCTCTCTGTCTTCCAGCAGTTCTCGGGACTTGTCCCCAATCCGAATAAGAGCCATGTTTTTTTCTCTGGTGTTGAGCCTTCTACCAAGGCTTTGATCTCTGCTTGTCTTGGCTTTCTTGAGGGAAAGCTCCCTATGCGATATCTGGGTGTCCCTCTGATTTCCACTTGCTTGCGGAAAGAAGACTGTCACCCTCTCATGGACCGCATTGTGAAGAAAGTCAAGCATTGGACTTGCAATTACCTGTCGTATGCTGGTAGGGTCCAATTGATTAGATCAGTCTTGTTCTCTATCCAAGTGTACTGGGCTTCAGTTTTTATCCTTCCAAAGAAAGTGATTCTAGATATGGAGAGGATATTTCGAGCTTTCCTTTGGAAGGGTACGGGACTTTGTACTACGGGAGCCAAGGTGGCTTGGGCTGATGTTTGTTGTCCTGAGGTTGAGGGTGGCCTGGGTATTAAGCAGATTGAGGTGTGGAATTTTGCTGCCATCTCTAGGCACATTTGGTCCATCATATCTTTCAGGTCGGACTCCCTTTGGCCGCGGTGGGTCAAGTCCAATATTCTAATAGGAAGGAGTTTTTGGGAGGTCTCGTGCCCCAGTGATTGTAGCTGGTCTTGGCGTAAGATTCTCATGGTTAGGGATATGATTCGCTCTTTCCCTCGGTATATTGTTGGGGATGGTAGAAGAATCTCTCTGTGGTTTGATTGGTGGCACCCGATTGGCCCTATCATCCCTACCCTTTCTGGTAGGATTATTTCTGACTCGGGTCTGGATAGGCGAGCGAGAGTTTCTAATGTGATCCTTGGCTCATCGTGGTGCTGGCCTTTGTCCAATACCCTTGAGCTCATGGAGTTGCGCGAGAGTACCCCTAGCTCTTTTCGTCCTGCCCCGGATATGCCTGATAGGATTGTATGGACGGTTAGTGGTTCTGGGGATTTCTCCATTGCGAGTACGTGGGATGCCCTTCGTCATAAGCGGCCGCTTGTTAGATGGGCATGCTTACTGTCGTGTAAGTGGCGTGTTCCACGTCATAATTTCGTCTTATGGCTGGCCATTAGGGAGAGGTTAAGTACGCAGGATAGGCTTTTTGCTTTTCATGTCATTCCTAGTATGAGCTGTGTTTTCTGTCGCATTCCTTTTGAGTCCCATGATCATCTATTTTTTAACTGCCCTTTCACGTTCAGATTATGGTCTATTATTCAAAAGAAATGCAATTTTAACTGGCCTATGTTGAGTTGGCAGGGTATGGTTGATCGAGCTTCTTCTGAGTGGCAGGGCCCTGGATTCCCGGCATCGGTCTGTCGGATAGCGTTTGCGGCGTTGGTGTACTATATCTGGCGAGAGCGGAATTCTCGTTCCTTCCAGAATAAGTATACTGATGTGGTTTCTTGTTCTGCAGGTCTTGTGCAGATCATCCGGTGGAGGTTATTCTCGTGTAGAAAAGTGGCCAATACCCCGACTAACCGATGGTTCCAGGGTGAATGGCAGCTCCCCGACTCCATATTCGTCTGATTTCGTCATGGTTTGATCAGATTATTTTTGGGTGATCGGTCCATGTCAGACAGACCGTTGCAGCTTCTAGCTTGTTATATCGCAGCTTTAGTGTGTTGGTTTTTTCACCAGGACCTCCAGATTCCATGTGGCCTTCTCCTCTGGTTACTACTGGGTCTTTGTATGTCTTTGCTGATCTAGTTCCAGTGTTATGTATTAACCTTTTCTTTTGTTGCCAGTGTGGCATGTATCTGCCTAGCTTAGGTTTTCTCTTCGCTCTTGCTTAGCAAGACTTGCGTTTCGTTGTTGTTTTCCTGGGGTATGCCCCTTGTAGTTGTTGTACTTTTGTTTCATCGGTTGATATATATTTTTTATTTACCGAAAAAAAAAGATTGGTGCAGTAGCATATCGGGTTGCATTGCAACCATCGCTAGCTGGTATACATGTTGTTTTCCGCGTATCTATGTTGAGGAAGTATGAGCCTGATCCTTCACATGTATTGCGTCCTGAACCGATTCCGATTCAGAATGACTTATCTTATGTCGAACAACCGATTCAAATTTTGGACCGAAAGGAACAAGCGCTACGGAATAGGAACATACCACTTGTTAAGGTGTTATGGGAACACCATGGAATTGAAGAAGCAGCATGGGAGAGAGAGGTTGAAATCAAAGAGAAGTATCCCCATCTTTATCCTTATCGAGGTAAGAATTTAGGGACTAAATTCTTTTAAGGAGGGGTAGGTGTGAGGACCTTAGTTTAACCTAGATGTAAACTTCATTTGATGCTTGTTATTACGCACGTAGCGTGAATATCTTTCTTGTTGAAAGATCTCGTGCATTATACGAGCGATATTCACGACCATTTATGTAGAACAAGCGATATGCTTGGCATTGAAGCACCTCAAGTAGGTGGATTAGCTTAGTTTTAATCCTGATTTGTCGGTCTTAAGCATGATTAGTTATCCCTAAGCATGATTATGCTAATCTGGATTAGTCAAGGTTAATCGTGATAAGTTATTGAATAAGCTTGATTAGTTTGCCCTAATCTTGATTAAGCTAATTGTGATTGCTTAGTTACTAATCTAGGTTAACTAGTACTAATGAAGCTTATTAAGTCTAGAAATTGATTTGAGTTGTCATGTTCTTATTGGTAAGACTTGGAAGGGGTCTAATACCCTTGGAGCACTTGTTTCTCTTGGGAGAAATCTCAGTAGATTTCTCTAAACTTTGGTGACTCGTGTCTTCTACCTTTTGAAGTAAAAACAAGAAGATAAGAGAGAAGGGAGCTGCCTAGTTTTAGAGAAAACTATAGAAGAGGTTTGAGAGCTTGAAGAAGGAAGAGAGAAGGAGAATTTGCTGTGACAATTTCAGATTAGTAACCATTGATGGTTAGATGTTCTCTTCTTGACAAAAGAAGGAGCTCTTGATAATTTCTACACCCTAATCTTGTCAAAGGTAGGGTTTTACATATGAGCAGCCTTGAGCATGGTTTTAATGTATATGTGGTGTGTTATGTGATTATGGACGGTTAGAATTGGATTAGAGAAATCTGGGCAGATTCTATGTCGATCTATAAACATGCATATCTCATTCAATACTTCTCAGATTTGAGTGTTCCATAGCTTTCTGGAAATATGAAGATGTGTGCTTTAACATTGTTTCTTTGATCTCTCTCTAATTTGAAGTGTATGCTGCCCTAAACTGCGTGAATATGAAACTGGTCGAAGCTGATTAAACTGGGCAGATTCTGTGGTGATATTGAAACAAGCATATCTAATTCAATACTTGTCGAATTTGAGTGTCCTAACTTTCTGAAAGCTTAAGATGTGTGCTTTAACATTTAATATCTCAAATTCTAAGTGTATGTTACCCTCAATTGCTTAGATTTGGAACTGGTCTGCTTCTACTTAAACTGTGTGGAGATAAGTAAATGCATATAAATGTTTTATATGATGCTTGAGGTGTTTGACATTCTTTATGCATGATAGCATGCTATAAATCATGTGAGTCTTCGGAAGTAGTGGCCGGGGGTCGAAGGCCGGCAAATCGGGTTACATAAAAACGGGATATATATGTTGAGCTTGCTCAGCAGGTTAACCTCCCAGGGTATTACGCTGCGCCACGTATGCTGTCAATATGTGCGGTGTCTTGTGTAAGGTCTAAATTTATCACTCAAACTGAATTTGATCGGCTCAGCTTTTGAGTGACCAATTTAGGGTCTTACCAAGAAAGGATGGTAGGTGAACGAGCATTCGGCTTGTGATTTGGGCTCCTTAGAGTCATTATGATATGTGTTATGCTTGACTTATTTCTTGCTCGTTCGCTGCAGTCTACCATATGCCATGCATGAGTTAATGACAAGCACGTTTTGTTTGGTTTACGCACGCTTGTTATGATTAAGATAGTGTTTAAGTTGGTCATACGTCTGCTCTACTTAGCTGTGGCTAACCCCTTTTCCATCTCTACTTTTTAGACACTAGAGAGCATCAAGAAGTGGTGGGCGAGGAAGATTTTGAGTACCCTTTTGTGCCCGGGAATCAGGGATAGTAAGTCTTTGTGCACTTGTAAATAGAGGGCGAGGTGTGCTAGTGTCATTCGTTAAAGAACTAGTGTGAAAGTGTGGTGTGTACGTGTGTAACAAGCTTGGACTTATAAGGATGGACGAATGTAATATATGTTTAAAAGGCATGTTGTGTTGTTTATATTCGAATGTAATAGCGCACTTTGATTACCTTCGGAAGAAGGTTAGCGTGTTAGAATATGTGTTGTCGCGTCCTGCTTCTTGGGGCGTGACAATTAAGATGGTATCAGAGCTTAAGTTTTGCTTATTAGCCAGGATATGATCTTCGGAGTTAAGTCTTAAGCTTGATCTAAGAACTTCGGTTCTCCCTAATTTCATGCCTCTTTATAGGTACGAATGGCTGACAGAGAAGCAGGTTCTTCGGGGAAAGACGCCGACAACGCTTTGAAAGATATGTATGTGATACTGGGGCGTATGGTCCCTTGCATGGAGAATCAGCAAAATAACAATCTCAACCACCGAGGGTTTAACCATGATCTAGAAGGGCAAGGTAAATCTGAAATGCTAAAGAATTTCATGAATATGCATCCGCCAGACTTTGTTGGAGAGGGTGATCCGGACAAAGCTGAAAATTTGATTATGAACATGGAAAGAACCTTTAAAACCATGGGGCGGAATGATGAGATGAAATTGTTACTTGCAACTTTAAGACTGGAAAATGATGCTGCTCGTCGGTGGAAAATGATTGACAGCAAATGGATAGCGGCTCAAACGGTTCGCACTTGGGAATTGTTCAAAACAGAGTTCAATAAAAACTATATTCCTCGAAGTGTTAAGCCAAAAAGGGAGGCTGAGTTTCGGAATTTTGAGCAGGGCAATCTAACGGCGCAACAATATGCAACCAAGTTCACATCATTGGCTAGGCATGCTTCGTACTTGGTAGAGGGAGAAGATAAGAGGGCCAGAAAGTTTCAAGATGGTTTGAAGCCTGAAATCCAAGAAAAGATCTCAATTCGCAATGTTGATGACTATTATGAAATGGTAGACAGAGCTTTGCTCATTGAGAAGAGTGATGGGGACATACAGAGAAAAAGGGCACGGTTGAGTGGAACTAGACCAAATGCTTCGAAATGGCAAGTTGGAAGGAATTTGAACACTTGTGGTAATAAAGTGCAAAGAGCGGGGGTTTATATACAATGATCAAAGAAGCATGCAGCAACCTAAGGGCAAGCCTGCAACTCAGCAAATCCAGCAAGTACAAGGGTACAAATTGACTTGTTCGATCTTATTGTGGCAAGGTCGGGCATACTTCTGATTTTTGCTGGAGGAAGGTAGGGAAATGTTATGGCTGTGGATCTTTGGATCACCGTGTGAATGATTGTCCTAATCCGAGGCCAAAGCCCATTCAGCAAAGTGGCAAGCAGGGAACGAGTACAGGCCGAGGTACGGGGAAACCAAGACTTCAGGGAAGGGCTTTTGCTTTGGGACAAGAGGAGGCAAGAAATTCGGCCGAGGTGATCGAGGTACACTTTATATTTTTGAGCACTTGGCACGAGTTTTGATTGATCCATGCTCATCAATTTCTTATGTAGCTCCACATTTTGTGCATCATTTGGGTAAGAGACCCGAGAGTTTACCATATGAACTTGTGGTGCGTATACCTACGGGAGACTCGTTCCTTAGTGACGTTATATATAGATCATGCCCAGTAGTAGTGTGTGGTAAGAGGCTTAATGCTGATCTGATACTTCTACCCCTTCAGAATTTGGATGTCATTCTTGGTATGGACTGGTTATCTCAACATCATGCTAATGTTGATTGTCATGCTAAGAGTGTTACTTTTTATATGTCGGAACAAGGTACACTGGAATTCGTTGGGGATAAAGGGTTTTCTTCCGCACCTATTATTTCTGCTATTCATGCTCGTAAGTTGATTTCTAGAGGTTGTGTAGGGTACCTTTGTTATGCAATTGATCACGGTAAGGAAGAGCAGGAAATTGAAGACATTCCAATTGTTCGTGAGTTCAGTGATGTGTTCCCTGATGAAATAAAAGCTCTACCCCCTGATCGAGAATTTGATTTTGTTATTGAGTTGATGCCAGGAACAAGTCCGGTTTCTAAAGCTCCGTATAGAATGGCTCCAACAGAGCTGAAAGAGTTGAAGGTTCAGTTGCAAGAACTACTAGATAAAGACCTTATTCACCCAAGTGTACAGCCTTGGGTTGCTCCCGTATTGTTCGTTAAAAAGAAAGACGGTTCGTTGAGATTGAGCATTGATTATAGGCAATTGAATCATGTGACTGTGAGGAACAAATATCCACTTCCGCACATTGATGACTTGTTCGATCAATTACAGGGTGCAACAGTATTTTCTAAGCTTGATTTGAGATCTGGATATCATCAATTGAAAGTCCGGAAAGAAGATGTACCCAAAACAGCTTTTAAAGCACGTTATGGTCATTGTGAGTTCCTTGTTATGCCGTTTGGTGTTACTAACGCTTCAGCAGCCTTCATGGACATGACTAATCGTGTTTTTAAGCCATACTTGGATGCCTTTGTCGTAGTCTTTATTGATGATATTCTAGTCTACTCCAAGGATCGTGAGCAGCATGAATTCCATCTCCGGGTAGTGTTGCAAGCTTTAAGTGAAAAGAAATTGTACGCAAAGTTCAGCAAATGCGAATTTTGGCTCGAGCAAGTTATATTTTTGGGACATATTGTATCTAGTGCAGGCGTATCCGTAGATCCAGTAAAGATTGAAACAGTTGTAAATTGGCAAAGACCGGCTACTGTGAAAGAAGTTCGTAGCTTTTTGGGACTGGCAGGGTATTACCGGATATTTGTAGAAAATTTCTCAATGATTTCAAGTCCATTAACAGAGCTTACTCAAAAATCAGTGAAGTTTGGTTGGGACACAAAAGTTGAGGCTAGTTTCCAAGAATTGAAGCAACGATTGATTTCAGCCCCTCTTCTAACCCTACCGGGAGGTAACGATGACCTTATAATCTACAGTGATGCTTCACATGTCGGTTTGGGTTGTGTTCTAATGCAGCAGGGAAAGGTAATAGCATATGCTTCAAGGAAGCTAAAAGCCTATGAGCAAAACTATCTACACATGATTTGGAGTTGCTAGCAATTGTATTTGCCCTGCAAAATTGGCGGCGTTACTTGTATGGGGCATCGTTTGAAGTGTACACGGACCATAAAAGCATGAGGTATTTATTTTCAAAGAAAGAGCTTAATACGAGGCAACGTAGATGGATGGAACTTCTAAATGTTTATAATTGCACCATCCAATATCATCCGGGCAACGCTAACGTGGTTGCTGAAGCATTGAGGAGAAACGCTGTGGTTGCGCACTTGATGATAAAGGAATGGAAATTATTAGCAGATGCATGGTTTTGGAAGCCGCGACTACTTCTTGTCTTTGCTAATATTAGGATGCGGCTTATTTGGATAGAAAGGATTGAAGAAGCACAGGCACATGAGCCGTAAGTACAAGCATTTTTTAAAGATTTGAGTTCCAAATCGAATTTACATTGCACAGTGATGGTTTGCTCCGAATTGGTAAGAGAATGTGTGTTCCGAATGATGCTAGTTTGAGACGAGAGATAATGGAAGAAGCACATCGGTCCAAGTATTCTATCCACCCCGGAAGTACTAAAATGTATAAGGATCTGAAGTCTAGTTATTGGTGGAGTAACATGAAGAGAGATGTGGCTGAATTTGTTGCAAAATGTCTTACATGTCAACAAGTTAAGTTCGAACATCGCAAACCAGCTGGGTTACTTCAACCGTTATCTGTGTCCGAGTGGAAATAGGAGCATATTACCCTGGACTTTGTATCGGGCTTACCTCGAACTCGAAATGGACATGATTCTATTTGGGCGATTGATGATGGACTTAATGAATCTGCTCACATTCTTGCTATAAATGTGACTTACACCTCAGGAGAAGTTGGCACGTATGTATATAAAAGAGATTGTTAGATTCCATGGAGTACCGGTAAGCATTATTTCAGACCGAGATCCTCATTTTACTTCGAGGTTTTGGAAGGCTTTTCAAGATGCAATGGGAACTAAACTTGCCTTTAGCACATCTTTCCATCCACAAACAGATGGTCAAAGCGAAAGGACAATTCAGACCTTGGAGGATATGTTACGAGCATGTACTATGGAACTGAAAGGTAACTGGAACGATCACTTGGCACTTGTGGAGTTTTCTTACAGTAACAGCTACCATTCAAGCATTGAGATGGCACCATTTGAATTTCTATATGGCAGGCAGGGCAGATCTCATGTTTGTTGGAATAAAGTTGGTGAAAGACAGTTACTGGGACCTGAATTGGTGCAAGAAACCACAGAAACAATCAAGGTGATCAGTAATCATTTGTTAAGGGCTAGGAGTAGACAGAAAAGTTATGCAGGTAAAAGAAAAAGAGATGTAGAGTTTGCATTAGGAGATCATGTATTTCTACGTGTTTCACCTTGTAATTGGGTTACCAGGTTTGGAAAGAAAGGAAAACTGGCACCGCGCTACATTGGCCCTTTTGAGATCTTGGAACGGATTGGTGCAGTAGCATATCGGCTTGCATTGCCACCATCGCTAGCTAGTATACATGATGTTTTCCGCGTATCTATGTTGAGGAAGTATGAGCCTGATCCTTCACATGTATTGCGTCCTGAACCGATTCCGATTCAGAATGACTTATCTTATGTCGAACAACCGATTCAAATTTTGGACCGAAAGGAACAAGCGCTACGGAATAGGAACATACCACTTGTTAAGGTGTTATGGGAACACCATGGAATTGAAGAAGCAGCATGGGAGAGAGAGGTTGAAATCAAAGAGAAGTATCCCCATCTTTTTCGTTAGTGAGGTATGAATTTAGGGACTAAATTCTTTTAAGGAGGGGTAGGTGTGAGGACCTTAGTTTAACCTAGATGTAAACTTCATTTGATGCTTGTTATTACGCACGTAGCGTGAATATCTTTCTTGTTGAAAGATCTCGTGCATTATACGAGCGATATTCACGACCATTTATGTCACGCCCCGAAAACGCGAGGCCGCGACTAATATCAAACTCCATTATATACCATTACAGTTCTAAAGATAACGGTATAGACAGAGCAATTAAATCCTCTAAGATAACATATCTCCACAAACATAAGTCTAAGACAATCCGTTCACCAAAATAATTCCACTGAGTATTCCTTTACAAAATAATTACCAAACGCAGCGGTGAAATAATTTACATTGCTCAAATATACTAACAAAGACTAAAAACTCTAATCTCCCCCCAAACATGCCACGCCTGAAAATCACGTCCGATACCTGTGGTAAGGGACAAAACAAACGAGTAGGGGGTGAGCTCGAATAGCCCAGTAAGTGGGGAAAACAAATGGGAAGCAAATACGATGATTCGTAGTCCAAAACAAAACCAAATATCTGACGAGCAATTAATAACAATTGACCACGATGCAAAATAAGGCGAATCAAATATACGAAATGTTCATAAGGTGGTCCAAAGAACCCAAATCAAATATAAGCCCGAAGGTACGAAAGTGCAATCATATCTTACTGTCAAATACCAAAGCAAACGTCATTAAGCGTTTAACCCAAAACACATTTCAATTATATGTCGGGTACGCTACAAACATACGATGACTATGGTGGTCATAAGACCCAAATGTCGAACCAAACATCAAACATCAAACGTGTGCTCCGGAGCATAATAGGAGACTTCGGCTCTCTAGTATAACAAACATATGTCCAAAGGACCCTCTCAATTTTTGAGAGTTGTTCAACATAGTCAATGTCAATCTTAAATTGACGGTCACAAATGTACGAATTCAATGATGTGCATCATCAGGAACAAACGAAAAGGGTAAACAATATTATAGACGAAAGGGTACAAGTGGGACAAATCAAATGCAAACGAATATAGATGAACCAAAATATGACGAAGCATAAACCTTTGGATTCTGACAGATACCCTTCCCACAACAAAACGATGATAAAATCCCTTTCATAACAAGCTTGATCAAAATCCAATAATTTTCCAGATTTAAAGAAGGAAAACCCAAGCCAAAATCAAAAGGTAGAATCCCTTACAAAACAAGATTAATCAACTCCAATAACTCTTTTTCAGATTTAAAGAAGCAACCCATACCATAGCAAAAACATTACAAACCCATACCACAGCAAGAACGTTCAAACCCTTACCTCAAACATGCTTCCGACCAAAAGAAAACCTCAAAGCACCACTCTAGCGTCAAAGAGCTTTCCAAGCCTTCTATTCTCTCTATCTCCTCCGCAAAGGAACAAGGAACAAAGAACAAAACGGCTAAAATAAAACAAGGAGGTTATTTATATGGGACCAAAAATCACGTTTTCATTCGACCGAAACATAGTTTCAGTCGACTAAAAATCACTTTTAGTCGACTCAACATTTAAATTCGACTCAAAGTTACTGTTCACAAAAACACTGTTCATATCACTGTTCATATTTACTGTTCAAAATCACTGTTCATATTTACTGTTCAAAAATCACTGTTCATCGACCAAACTTTTAGTCGACTGAAATCACACTTTTAGTCGACTAAAACATTTAAATTCGACTAAAACCCTTAAATTCGACTAAAAGTCCAGAAAACCATTTTTACACAATTTAAACACTTTTTAGTCGACCGAAACACTTTTAGTCGACTCAAACACTCTTTTAGTCGACTAAAACCTTTTAAATTCGACTAAAAGTTACTGTTCATTTGACCAAAAATTTCAGAAACAAACCCAATTCATTTTCTTAGTTTTAACAAAAGACCACAAACTATTTATTCAAAAATATACAAATTTTGCATAAGGAAAAGGAAATTTTCGGGGTATTACATACTCCCCTCCTTAAAAGAATTCCGTCCGCGGAATTAAAAACGTACTTTAATTATCAAAAGTAGCTTTTCAATACGAGTCAAAACATTACTCATACCATTAACTGAAATTCTGACTTCAAAACATATAAGGCTTAACTAGCCTACGAAATGAACTAAGCAAAAAAATACGACATTCAAAATTCCACAAACGAAATCAATTTCCAATATGTAACGCCTCCACTGCGCTACTCTGATAATATACCAAACCATACATTTTTACAAAAATCCGGATAACACGCTTAACTTCAAGCCTAATGTGCACCAAGTACTAAGCAATTCTCATCCAATATGACGTGTTTTACGAAATTCAAACTTAACTTTTTAACTTCCATTGTCATCACCATTCCAAAATATATTCAGACTACTCCTCAAAGTACTTGGCTAACAAATGAAACTCGCTGAATCAAGTTACTCCAATCAAAACTCAAATCATCTGAAATCAATACAATACTGACAGGCTCACGTCGCGCCATAAAATAACACATCAAACTATAGCCTTTGGTACAATGCCTAACATTGTCACGGGTAACTTCAATCGTACCCCAAAAGTCATAACCAATCTTCACATTAATCACAAATGATTTATACTCTAAAAATCTTCAAATCAAAATTTACACCGGTACAAAGTCACAATTAGAGCCATTAAAATACGATCTCAATAACATTTCGCTGATAACTGAGTGTAACTCGTAACCAAAGCTGCTAAACCCTTTGTACACCTTCCGTCCAAAGCATCACTCACATTGTAAGACTTTCAAATACAATTATCCATGATCAAATCACTAACATCAAATATCCCAAGGTTCTATACTCCAAAAATATTTCATTACTTCAAACACACGGTTACTTAAGGCAACATCAAGCTCAACGTCTTGCCCATACTTTTCAACTGCAAAAGATCACAAACTCAAAATCTAAGGCTTAACCAAGATTACAACGACATAAGGTCTAAGCAATTCACTAACCGACCCAAGAGATCACCTAATGATCAAAATTTTCCCTCATCCCTTTCAGTCTGACACCAAAACCAAAATCATTAGATAACATTTGAAGCATACTACATCGACTTAGTCCATTCGCCTTTCAAATATAATACTTAATCAAATTGTCGACATTAATTTCTAAAGTCATTATGCCTACAACATCTGAGCACTTAAAACACATGGTTATATAAGATAACCTCAAACTCATTCATCTGGTCCATATTTCATAGACTACTAAAATCACAAACTTAATGTCTAAGGCCTAAATAAAACAGCAATGATGCAATGTCTTTGAAGGTCAGTAATCAACACATAGATATCAACCAAAGAGAAAATATGATTCCCGTCAATTTTCACTAGTCTAACCCAAAACCAATGCCATCGAATAATCCTTTGAAACGTATTACTTTGACTTATCCAAACTGGATAACCAACATCAACAAGCATTTATACGTCTTACCAAAAGACCACCACACTTCCGCAGCGCACTCTGATGCCTCCAAACAAAACCGGTCCAAACTATTATCAAAATCCATCAAAGCTAAAAGTGTCGTCTTAAAACAACCCCAAAATCAAATTATGCACACGCATCCATCAATGTTTAAGCCCTTAAACTACTATATCTCAGACACAGCCTTTACATATAGCTTCTATTTCTCAGAGCTCTTCGCCAGAAGATCATAATCATCCTCCTTTTTCTAAAGCAATCCATCTTGACATTATCGGAAGACAATAAGTCCATACCCCAAAATATCATCAAAGTGTTCCATATTCAGAAAATTTTGCTAACTCTTAAATATCCAAGATCAATACTGATGGGGCAAGAATTATAAACCATACGGTTACCACAGGGTTCCATAAAGGTACCTTCATATAGACACGTTTCAAATTTCTAGGTTCAATACTTAGATGCTCACAAAAGGATGTCAAAACAACTAGATAAAGGGCATTATGGTCTAGTAATGCCAAAACTTATTTTCAAATTCCGCACGAAGTCTCTGTCACCATATCAATCATTTCCTGATATCACAACCTTTTTCCATACACTATCTGATAGAACTACTCAAAGACATCCAAAGATCATAGTCATATCCTTCAACTATTCTCCTTGATTAACACTTCAAATATCCAAAATCCAGAGACAACTAACATTCATTCTACGATTGCGTACTCAACCCAATCCCAAAACTTATGGCCAATCTCAATCTTATGCTCTAATATGAAATAAATTCTCCAAACTCAATCCATCTTTTCGAGGTTCAATCCCAATCACATATGTCTTAGGCTTAGGAGTCTACAGAATCTCAAACCTAAGCTCTGATACCACTTCTGTCACGCCCCGAAAACGCGAGGCCGCGACTAATATCAAACTCCATTATATACCATTACAGTTCTAAAGATAACGGTATAGACAGAGCAATTAAATCCTCTAAGATAACATATCTCCACAAACATAAGTCTAAGACAATCCGTTCACCAAAATAATTCCACTGAGTATTCCTTTACAAAATAATTACCAAACGCAGCGGTGAAATAATTTACATTGCTCAAATATACTAACAAAGACTAAAAACTCTAATCTCCCCCCAAACATGCCACGCCTGAAAATCACGTCCGATACCTGTGGTAAGGGACAAAACAAACGAGTAGGGGGTGAGCTCGAATAGCCCAGTAAGTGGGGAAAACAAATGGGAAGCAAATACGATGATTCGTAGTCCAAAACAAAACCAAATATCTGACGAGCAATTAATAACAATTGACCACGATGCAAAATAAGGCGAATCAAATATACGAAATGTTCATAAGGTGGTCCAAAGAACCCAAATCAAATATAAGCCCGAAGGTACGAAAGCGCAATCATATCTTACTGTCAAATACCAAAGCAAACGTCATTAAGCGTTTAACCCAAAACACATTTCAATTATATGTCGGGTACGCTACAAACATACGATGACTATGGTGGTCATAAGACCCAAATGTCGAACCAAACATCAAACATCAAACGTGTGCTCCGGAGCATACTAGGAGACTTCGGCTCTCTAGTATAACAAACATATGTCCAAAGGACCCTCTCAATTTTTGAGAGTTGTTCAACATAGTCAATGTCAATCTTAAATTGACGGTCACAAATGTACGAATTCAATGATGTGCATCATCAGGAACAAACGAAA
Source organism: Escallonia rubra (assembly GCA_033065855.1). NCBI lineage: Eukaryota > Viridiplantae > Streptophyta > Magnoliopsida > Escalloniales > Escalloniaceae > Escallonia > Escallonia rubra. The sequence goes on from JAVXUO010001021.1 coordinate 15,683, forward strand.
AGGGTAAACAATATTATAGACGAAAGGGTACAAGTGGGACAAATCAAATGCAAACGAATATAGATGAACCAAAATATGACGAAGCATAAACCTTTGGATTCTGACAGATACCCTTCCCACAACAAAACGATGATAAAATCCCTTTCATAACAAGCTTGATCAAAATCCAATAATTTTCCAGATTTAAAGAAGGAAAACCCAAGCCAAAATCAAAAGGTAGAATCCCTTACAAAACAAGATTAATCAACTCCAATAACTCTTTTTCAGATTTAAAGAAGCAACCCATACCATAGCAAAAACATTACAAACCCATACCACAGCAAGAACGTTCAAACCCTTACCTCAAACATGCTTCCGACCAAAAGAAAACCTCAAAGCACCACTCTAGCGTCAAAGAGCTTTCCAAGCCTTCTATTCTCTCTATCTCCTCCGCAAAGGAACAAGGAACAAAGAACAAAACGGCTAAAATAAAACAAGGAGGTTATTTATATGGGACCAAAAATCACGTTTTCATTCGACCGAAACATAGTTTCAGTCGACTAAAAATCACTTTTAGTCGACTCAACATTTAAATTCGACTCAAAGTTACTGTTCACAAAAACACTGTTCATATTACTGTTCAAAATCACTGTTCATATTTACTGTTCAAAATCACTGTTCATATGTACTGTTCAAAAATCACTGTTCATCGACCAAACTTTTAGTCGACTGAAATCACACTTTTAGTCGACTAAAACATTTAAATTCGACTAAAACCCTTAAATTCGACTAAAAGTCCAGAAAACCATTTTTACACAATTTAAACACTTTTTAGTCGACCGAAACACTTTTAGTCGACTCAAACACTCTTTTAGTCGACTAAAACCTTTTAAATTCGACTAAAAGTTACTGTTCATTTGACCAAAAATTTCAGAAACAAACCCAATTCATTTTCTTAGTTTTAACAAAAGACCACAAACTATTTATTCAAAAATATACAAATTTTGCATAAGGAAAAGGAAATTTTCGGGGTATTACAATTTATGTAGAACAAGCGATATGCTTGGCATTGAAGCACCTCAAGTAGGTGGATTAGCTTAGTTTTAATCCTGATTTGTCGGTCTTAAGCATGATTAGTTATCCCTAAGCATGATTATGCTAATCTGGATTAGTCAAGGTTAATCGTGATAAGTTAGCTTGATTAGTTTGCCCTAATCTTGATTAAGCTAATTGTGATTGCTTAGTTACTAATCTAGGTTAACTAGTACTAATGAAGCTTATTAACTCTAGAAATTGATTTGAGCTGTCAAGTTCTTATTGGTAAGACTTGGAAGGGGTCTAATACCCTTGGAGCACTTGTTTCTCTTGGGATAAATCTCAGTAGATTTCTCTAAACTTTGGTGACTCGTGTCTTCTACCTTTTGAAGTAAAAACAAGAAGATAAGATAGAAGGGAGCTGCCTAGTTTTAGAGAAAACTATAGAAGAGGTTTGAGAGCTTGAAGAAGGAAGAGAGAAGGAGAATTTGCTGTGACAATTTCAGATTAGCAACCATTGATGGTTAGATGTTCTCTTCTTGACAAAAGAGGGAGCTTTTGATGATTTCTACACCCTAATCTTGTCAAAGGTAGGGTTTTACATATGAGCAGCCTTGAACATGGTTTGAATTTGTATATTTGGTGTGTTATGTGCTTATGGAGTGTTGGAGTTGGATTAGAGAAATCTGGGCAGATTCTAGGCTGATCTTTAAACATGCATATCTCATTCAATACTTGTTGGATTTGAGTGTTCTATAGCTTTATGGAAAGCTGAAGATGAACATTGTTTCTTTGATCACTCTCTAATGCGAAGTTTATACTGCCCTAAATTGCATAAATATGAAACCGGTCGAAGCAGATTAAACTGGGCAGATTCTGTGTTGATATCTAAACGAGCATATCTTATTCAATACTTGTCGGATTTGAGTGTTCCTTAACTTTCTGGAAAGCTTAAGATGTGTGCTTTAACACTGTACTGCATATTGTTCTCAAATTCAGAGTGTATGTTACCCTAAATTGCTTAGATTTGGAACTGGTCTGCTTTCACTGAAACTGTTTTGAGCTAAGAAATGCATATAAATGTTTTATATGATACTTGATGTGTTTAACATTCTCTATGCATTATATCATGCTATAAACCATGTGAGTCTTCGGAAGTAGTGGCCGGGGGTCGAAGATCGGCAAATCGGGTTATATGGAAACGGGATATATGTTGAGCTCGCTCAGCAGGTTAACCTCCCAGGGGCATTACGTTGCGCCACGTATGCTGTCAATATGTGCGAAGTCTTGTGTAAGGTCTAAATTTATCACTCATAAACTGAATTTGATCGGCTTAGCTTTTGAGTGATCAATTTAGGGTCCTACCAAGAAAGGATTGTAGGTGAACGAGCATTTGGCTCATGTTTTGGGCTCCTTAGAGTCGTAATGATATGTATAATGCTTGAGTTATTTCTTGCTCGTTCGCTGCCTTCTATCATATGACATGCATGAGTTAAAGATAATCATGTTTTGTTTGGCTTATGCACGCTCATTATGATTAAGATAGTATTTATGTTGGTCATATGCTAGCTCTACTTAGCTGTTGCTAACACCTTTTCCATCTTTACCTTTTAGATACTTGAGAAAATCAAGAAGAGATAGGCGATGACGTTGGCGAGGAAAACTTTGGGTACCCCTTGTGCCCGAGAATCAGGGATAGTAAGTCCTTGTCCACATGTAAATAGGGAGTGAGGTGTGCTATGTAGTTATGTATCATCTGTTTATGAATTAGTGAGAAGTGTGGTGTGTTTATGTGCCTATAAGTTTGGATTTGTAAGGATGGATGAATATAACATATGTCTTAAGGACTTCATGGGTGGTTTTTTTCTTCTTCATTTCAAATGCAAACTAGCGCACTCTGATTACCTTCGGAAGAAGGTTAGCATATGTGTTGTCTCTTCTTGGGGCGTGACAACTATGATGGCATCAGAGCATAAGTTTTTCTTATTGGCCAGGATATGATCTTCGGAGTTAAGTCTTAAGCTTGATCTTAGAACTTCGGTTTTCTCTAATTTCATGCCTCTTTATAGGTACGAATGGCTGACATAGAAGCAAGTTCTTCGGGGAAAGACGCCGACAGCGCTTTCAAAGAAATGTATGTGATATTGGGGCGCATGGTCTCTTGCCTGGAGAATCAGCAAAATAACAACCTCAACCACCGAGGATCTAGAAGGGCAATGTAAATCTGAAATGCTATAGAATTTCATGAATATACATCCACCAGAGTTTGTTGGAGAAGGTGATCCCGCAAAGCTGAAAATTGTATTAGGAACTCGGAGAAAATCTTTAAAACCATGGGGAATGATGAGATGAAATTATTACTTGCAACTTTTAGACTTGAAAATGATGCTGCTTGTTGGTGGGAAATGATTGATATCAAATGGACAGCGGCTCAAACAGTTCGCACTTGGGAGTTGTTCAAAACCGAGTTTAATAAAAACTACATTCCTCGAAGTGTTAAACTGAAAAGGGAGGCTTAGTGTCTGTATTTTGAGCAGGGCAATCTAACGGTGCAACAATATGCAACCAAGTTCACATCATTGGTTAGACATGCTTCGTACTTGGTAGAGGGAAAATATAGGAGGGGTAGAGAGTTTCAAGATGGTTTGAAGCCTGGAATCCAAGAAAAGATCTCAATTCTCAATATTGATGACTATTATGAAATGGTAGACAGAGCTTTACTCATTGAAAGAGTGATGGGGACATACAAAGGAAAAGGGCATGGTTGAGCGGACTAGACCAAATCTTTAGATTGGGAAGGTGGAAGGAATTTGAATACTGGTGGTAATAAAGTGCAAAGAATAGGGGCCTATAATGATCAAAGAAGCATACAGCTATCTGGGGGCAAGCTTACAACTCAGCAAATTCAGCAAGTTTAAGGGTACAAAGTGACTTGTTCTTATTGTGGCAAAGTTGGGCGTATTTCTTATTCTTGGTGGAGGAAGGAAGGGAAATATTATGGTTGGGGATCCTTGGATCACCGTGTGAATGATTGTCCTAATCCGAGGCCAAAGCCCATTCAGCAAAGTGGCAAGCAGGGAACGAGTACAACCAAGACTTCAGGGAAGGGCTTTTGCTTTGGGACAAGAGGAGGCAAGAAATTCGGCCGAGGTGATCGAGGTACACTTTTCATTTTTCAGCACTTGGCACACGTTTGGATTGACCCAGGTTCATCATATTCTTATGTATCTCCACAATTTGTGCATGATTTGGGTAAAAAACCTGAGAGTTTACCATATGAACTAGTGGTGAGTATACCTACGGAGGAATCCTTACTTGGTGACGTCATATATAGATCATGCCCTGTAATAGTGTGTGGTAAGGGACTTAACGCGGATTTGATACTTTTACCCCTTCAGAATTTGACTGTCATTCTTGGTATGGACTCGTTATCTCAACATCATGCTAATGTTGATTGTCTTGCTAAGAGTGTTACTTTTGATCTTCCGGAACAAGGTTTACTGGAATTTGTCGAGGATAAAGGGTTTTCCTCAATGCCTATTATTTCTGCTATTCATGCTCGTAAGTTGCTTTCAAGAGGTTGTGTAGGGTACCTTTGTTATGCAATTTGATCACGGTAAGAAAGTGCAGAAAATTGAAGACATTCCAGTTGTTCGCAAGTTGAGTGATGTGTTCCCTGATGATATAAAAACTCTACTCCATGATCGAGAATTTGAATTTGTTACTGAGTTATTGCCAGGAACAAGTCCGGTTTCTGAAGCTCCATATAGAATTGCTCCAACAGAGTTGAAATGAAGGTTCAGTTGTAAGAACTACTAGATAAAGGCCTTATTTAACCAAGTTTATTGCCTTGGGGTGCTCCCGTATTGTTCATTAAAAAGAAAGACGGTTCGTTGAGATTGTGCATTGATTATAGGCAATTGAATCATGTGACTGTGAGGAACAAATATCCACTTCCGCACATTGATGACTTGTTTGATCAATTACAGGGTGCAACGGTATTTTCTAAGCTTGATTTGAGATCAGGATATCATCAATTGGAAGTCCGAATAGAAGATGTACCCAAAACAACTTTTAGAACACGTTATGGTTGTTATGAGTTCTTTGTTATGCCGTTTGGTGTTACTAACGCTCTAGTAGCCTTCAAGGACATGATGAATCGTGTTTTTAAGCCATACTTGGATTCCTTTGTTGTGTAGTCATTATTGATGATATTCTTGTCTATTCCAAGGACCGTGAACAACATGAATACCATCTCCGGGTAGTGTTGCAAGTTTTATGTGAAAGGAAATTATACGCAAAGTTCAGCAAATGTGAATTTTGGTTCGAGCAAGTTACATTTTTTGTGACATATTGTATCTAGTGCAGACGTATCCGTAGATCCAGTAAAGATTGAAGCGGTTGTAAATTGGCAAAGACCGGCTACTGTGAAAGAAGTTCGTAGCTTTTTGGGACTGGCAGGTTATTACCGGCGATTTGTTCAAAATTTCTCAATGATTTCAAGTCCATTAACAAAAATCAGTGAAGTTTGTTTGGGATGCCAAGTGTGAGGCTAGTTTCCAAGAATTGAAGCAACGATTGATTTCAGCCCCTATTCTAACTATGTCGGAAGGTAACGATAATCTTATAATCTATAGTGATGCTTCACATGTGGGTTTGGTTTGTGTTCTAATGCAGCGGAGAAAGGTAATTGCACACGCTTCGAGGAAGCTAAAAGCCTACGAGCAAAACTATCCTACGCATGATTTGGAATTGGCAACAATTGTATTTGCCCTGCATAAATGGCGGCGTTATTTGTATGGGGCAGCATTTGAAGTGTACACGGACCATAAAAGCTTGAGGTATTTATTTTCACAGAAAGAGCTTAATATGAGGCAACGTAGATGGATGGAACTTCTCAATGATTATAATTGCACCATCCAATATCATCCGGGCAAAGCTAATGTGGTTGCTGATGCGTTGAGTAGAAAAGCTATGGTTGCACACTTGATGATAAAAGAGTGGAAATTGTTAGAAGATGCATGCATTTGGCAGCCTCGACTACTTAAGACATGTATTGTCTTTGCTAATATTTGGGTGTAGCCTATTTTTATAGAAAGGAATAGAGAAGCACAAGCACAAGATCCAAAAGTACAAGCTATTTTGAAAGATTTGAGTTCCAAATCAGATTTCACGATGCACAGTGATGGTTTGCTCCGAATTGGTAAGAGAATGTGTGTTCCGAATGATGCTAGTTTGAGACGAGAGATAATGGAAGAAGCACATCGGTCCAAGTATTCTATCCACCCCGGAAGTACTAAAATGTGTAAGGATCTGAAGTCTAGTTATTGGTGGAGTAACATGAAGAGAGATATGTGGCTGAATTTGTTGCAAAATGTCTTACACGGTGTTCCCAACCTATTCTGGTCGCACCCAAAGGCCCACTACGGTCCCATTTTGCATGACACGTCCGCACAAGCAACATACATTTTCAACGCTCACAACCGGTCAAAGCATGCACGCTCAAGTCACGTGCACTTCTCACTTTCATTACGCGACTTCGTCGCCAAGAAACTCATCATCGTGCGACGCCGCATCACGCTTCGACCGTCGCACTTCGCACATTGTCCGTCGCTGCGCCATGGCACTTGCCCAAAGAAGTTGGCCTTGGCCTCCCCCTTGGGGTCGGCCTCGGCCTTCCCTGAAGGGTTGGCCTTTGGCCTCTATCCTTAGCACCTTCACTTCTCTTCAAGAGGCCTTGCATCCTTCGCGACGCCCTTCGCCCATCATCCGGACATCAACCTCGCGACGTCCGTCGTGCATCACCTTACGGACGTTCGTACATCAACCTCACGACGTCCGTCGTGCATCACCTTACGGACGTTCGTACATCAACCTCACGACGTCCGTCGTGCATCACCTTACGGACGTTCGTACATCAACCTCGCGACGTCCGTCGTGCATCACCTTACGGACGTTCGTACATCAACCTCGCGACGTCCGTCGTCCATCGTCCATCAACTCCGCGACCCCCGTCGCCCGGACACAACTCCGCGACCCCCGTCGCCCGGACACAACTCCGCGACCCCGTCGCCCGTACACAACTCCGCGACCCCCGTCGCCCGGACACAACTCCGCGACCCCGTCGCCCGGACACAACTCCGCGACCCCGTCGCCCGGACACAACTCCGCGACCCCGTCGCCCCGACACAACTCCACGACGCTCACCATCCGTCGCCCGGACGTCGTCTCCGTGACCCCCGTCACCGACGTCCGGGCGTCACACTCCAACACTTCGCCGCGCCCATGCGCCGCGCCGCTGATACAGCCGTGCCCCCAGGCTCTCTGTCACACTACCGTGCCCCCGGCACCATAAGCACTTTGTCGCGCCCATGCGCCACCATTGACACCAACGTGCCCCCGGCACCTTACGCACTCTGTCGCGCCCATGCGCCACCATTGACACAAACATGCCCCCGGCACCTTACGCACTTCATCGCGCCCATGCGCCACAATCATGTCATCATGCCCCCGGGCACCACACTCATTCATCACACCATGCGCACCTTGCCTTGGTCATGGAACATGCTTCAACCCGCTCTCCGGAGTGTACATCATCGCAGGGATAGGCGACTCCTCCGGGACACTATCTCTGCCAGGGAGCTCTTCAACTCCCCTTCCGCCAGGTAGACGGCTCCTCCGGGATGCTACCTCGGCCAGTCGGGTAGACGGCTCCTCCGGGATGCTACCTTGACATGCTCCGAGTGCTCCGGCACAAGGACTCACCCGCGGGGATAGGCGACTCCTCCGGGACACTATCTCTGCCAGGGAGCTCTTCAACTCCCCTTCCGCCAGGTAGACGGCTCCTCCGGGATGCTACCTCGGCCAGTCGGGTAGACGGCTCCTCCGGGATGCTACCTTGACATGCTCCGAGTGCTCCGGCACAAGGACTCACCCGCGGGGATAGGCGACTCCTCCGGGACACTATCTCTGCCAGGGAGCTCTTCAACTCCCCTTCCGCCAGGTAGACGGCTCCTCCGGGATGCTACCTCGGCCAGTCGGGTAGACGGCTCCTCCGGGATGCTACCTTGACATGCTCCGAGTGCTCCGGCATAAGGACTCACCCGCGGGGATAGGCGACTCCTCCGGGACACTATCTCTGCCAGGGAGCTCTTCAACTCCCCTTCCGCCAGGTAGACGGCTCCTCCGGGATGCTACCTCGGCCAGTCGGGTAGACGGCTCCTCCGGGATGCTACCTTGACATGCTCCGAGTGCTCCGGCATAAGGACTCACCCGCAGGGATAGGCGACTCCTCCGGGACACTATCTCTGCCAGGGAGCTCTTCGACTCCCCTTCCGCCAGGTAGACGGCTCCTCCGGGATGCTACCTTGGCCGGCCAGGTAGACGGCTCCTCCGGGATGCTACCTCGGCCTGCGGAATAGGCGACTCCTCCGGGACACTATCTCCGTCAGGGTGCCTGCGTGACTGGCCTACGTGCTCCGGCACTGGGGGCTTGCGTCGGCACCCCTAGGGACTATGACCCCCGGGTCACTCCGAGACGGGAGCAGGTCTTCGGAGGGCATCGCGCCTAGTTCACCTGGCAGTTGGGCGTCGGGTCTTCCCCACCGCTGCCAGGCCTGTGGGACTCCGCAAGGGCTTGGATTGGAGGCTAGATCAAGGGGGTTCTCTGGCCACACCGACGTTGTGGGAGCCAGTCTTTCCAGACAGACAGAGCGACGCTGTGAGGAGCAGGCCGGTTGAATATGCGATCTGACAGTCCATGGAGCACCGGCACCCGTGGACCCCCCGGTGACGTGTCACTCCCGGGGAGCGCCACGTGTCGGTTAATGACATCATCATCTCAATCTCTATAAATAGAGGTCTTGAGAATTCATTTGAAAAGGACATAATAACATAACAGGAAAGAACATTCGGACATTTTCACTTACTCACTCTAGAATCCTAGAGAGAGCAACATACAGGACCCTGACTCTGGACCTAAGCATCGGACTGTGACTGTCATCGTGTATTCATCTCGCGCTATCGCCCTCGCAGCACTGCCACCCTCAAGCTCTGTCTGGGAAGCCCTTGGTCTCTGCCCTTGTTCCACCCTTGCTGTGTCTCACATCAACATACTTGGAAGCTGACGCGGATTGCAGTCTTTGTGGCACCTCCACGTAAGCTCGAACCCATTTCCTTGGCATCATTTTGGCGACTCCGCTGGGGAGGTGAGCATCGCATTGCAGTCTGCCTATCTTCCACACTCAGCAACCATGCCTTAGCAACGAAGGGCTACCAGGACTAACAGTCACAACCTCAACCCAACCATCCAAGAGGCCGTCATTTTCCAGACTTAGAAAATTTTCAAGCTACATTGATCTTGCACAAGTCTCTTGATATCATCCTTCTTGCCATCACCCACTCCCTTGGGGGCTTCACCCCTTCCCAATCCCTTCGGTCTCACATTGCAATGACTTGGTACGTGGTGCGCGGGGTGGCTCGAGCCGCGCTACTACGGTCGCATCATCATCCAACATTCACTTTTCCAACACTTAGAAAAAAAATTTCATTTTTTTTCGCAACCGGTCATCGATGATCATCCTCAATGGTCTCCCTCGGCATCCTTGTCTCAGCCCAACACTTAGAAAAATCTTCATTTTTTTTGGCAACCGGTCATCAATGACCACCCTCAACGGCCTCCCTTTAGCATCCTTGCCCGAACTCAAAAAAAAAAAATTTCAACACTTAGAAAAATTTTCAAGTTTTTCATCTCCCCACATGCTCCCCACATTCATGCTCTCATCACTCTCCCTCTCACATTTTCCTCTCCTCCCTCACCATCCAACACCCCATCACCCTTTCCCCACTTCATAAACAACTTCTCTCTTATGAAAAATGCTTCATCTTCTCCCATCCCATTTCTCTCACTCTCATCTTGCAATTGTGAAAATCTTCTTGGAGGCTCCCTCTTTAGGGCTGCCCAAAAAAAAAAAAAAAAAAAAATATTATTATTATTTTATTCGAATTTGAATTTGAATTTCAAAAAAATCTGACTAACCCTACCCGCGAACCCGAACCGACCCGCGAGCCCCGACCCGCGCCCCCATTCCCTCTCTGTGGTGTACCCGACCCAACCCGAATCTAGGAACCCGTTTTACCCGAGAAACCCTAATTTTTCCTAAACCCTAATTTTTTTCCCATCTCTTT